>CM040244.1:247294230-247314036 GCA_022545495.1 Chrysanthemum lavandulifolium
GTCTTCTTTGAGATGTTCGGTTTGAGAACAATAGAGCAACGCGAAACCCTCGTCAAGGAAATTCTTGAATTATACCGATCACGAGCGGTACTTGTCTCGATCAACGGGGAACCGGGGCGTGTACCTCAATTCAACGAAGTGATCAAAGACACTTTCGCGTGCTTTATTGCTAACTGCTTTTATGCGGTACATCCGAAATTTGCGGTGATCGATTAAGCGGTCAATCCATAGCCGCATGCTCACACAATACATTCATCTCTCAAGAAATCATGATAAGTGCATCAATGACTCGATATTTTCACTCCATGCTTCGCTACGCTGCCGCCAATATCATGAATCAACGAAGCTTCCGTTACTCGATGAGAAGATATCATGATCCGTAATGTGAGCATGACGGTCCGAATGTCACAACATCACAAAATTCCAACACCACAATGAATGTCTCGTAGATTTTTGATAGTGATGATCTCAAAAGTGGCTCAAAATTATTATCACGTGGATCAAGAAAGACCTCCACTTGGATTAACCAAACATGCAATGAGAAGAATCAATGACTACGAGCTTGAGCAAAGTACTACATCAAGAATGCAAGAACAATTTTTTGTAATATCTGTTTGTATTCTATGTAATTTTAGTACATGATTGAGGTGACCTCCTTGTGGGAGATTTTAGGAATTAGAAATTCCGTATTAAAGAGTCGGTCACCTCAGTATATGTAATCGTTAGAAAGCTCGTAGTCGTAGTTATTTTAAGCTAAGTAGTATTTAGTTAAGTAACACCGTGGAGGACGGACGGTCTTTACCCACCAGATGCTCGATCCACACCTGTTGTGTGGCGTTTTATGTAAGACTATAAATACTCTACCTTGCAAGGTGGAGAGTTGGAGCTCATAATAATATCTTTCACTTTCTCTCACTAAGTTCCCTAAACCTCTAACTTTCTCTCTCTAGAATTCCATTTATACGCCAACTTGGTGTTTTGGTTTGATGTGTAAGTGAAAACTAATATCCTTCAGAAATTTTTGAGAATCGACATGTTTTAGAAAACATTTAAAGAACTCTTGCTCAAGCATCTGTACATATCTGTATCATTGTTAAATGACATTTCTAGAAACGTACAGAATATCGATTATACGAGAGACATGTCGTGAGAAGAATATTTTTAGATTTTTGATTTTCTATTGTTTTTGTATTTTTTGAAAGTTTTATATTTTTATATTTTGCTTTTGTTGGTTTTTCAAATTTTGTATTTTGTTTTCAAAAATATGTACAACGAAGCTTTTTGGAAAATCATTTTCAAGAAGATTCGGAAGACATTCTAACTCCTCGTGGGTTAGGCTTCAGATTTTAATTGTCGAACTAAATCGTCAAACCTTTCTTTTGGAAGGGCTTTAGTAAATAGATCGGCGAGTTGGTAATCGATCTTCACGAAAAATAATTCAACAAGACCTTCTTCCACATGTTCTTTTATGAAGTGATAGCGGACTCGATATGCTTAGTCTTTGAGTGATGAACAAGATTGCATGATATGGATATGGCACTTTTCGAGTCACAATACATAGGTATTTTATCAAAAGTAAAGCCATAATCATGAGTTGTGTTCTCATCCATAGAACTTGAGCACAACACGCAGATAGAGACACATACTCGGCTTGGTTGGTTGAAAGTGCAAAGGCAATCTTGTTTCTTTGAAGACCGGTGACTAACTTTTCACCCAAAATTGTGCTCCTCCTGATGTACTTTTGATGTAACTTGATCACTGCGTGGTCCGTGATCCGAAAAGGCAATTAGATCAAATCCGGATTCCTTCGGATACCAAAGACTCTTGTGAATGGATGTCTTCGTGCACCGAAGATCCTTTTAACCTCTTTGAGGTGCGCTTCGGTAGGCTTTGCACGAAACCATGCTAATAAGCAAACAAAGAAATGAATATCCGGTCAACTAGCGTGAGGTACATGAGAGAACTAATAATGCTCCGATATTTCTTCTGGATCGATAGGTTTCCCAAACAAATCGGCTCCAATTTTTGGTGAAGTTACCATTGGTGTTCGAATCCGGTCACAATTATCCATACCATGATTTTCAAAATCTCGGTTGTATATTTAGCTTGATTGATAAAAATTCCACGTGGGGATTGATGTATTTGTAAACCAAGAAAAAATTTAGTTCCCCATCATGGATATTTCAAATTTGCTTTTCATGAGATTTTCAAAATGTTTTGAAAGATTTGGATTAGTGGACCCAAAGATGATGTCGCCCACGTAAATCCGAACAATCAAAATGTCATTTTTCATTTTTTGTAAACAAGGTAGGATCATGATTCCTTTGGTGAAGTTGTTTAGGATAAGGAAAGAAGACGATTCGTCATACCACGCTCTCGAGCTTGCTTTAATCCATAGATTTCCTTTTTGAGTTTGTAGACGTAGTCGGATGTTCCATGTCTATGAAGCCTTCGGGTGACTCACGTCACTTCTTCTTTCGAGTTCCATTCAAGAATGTGGTCTTTATGTCCATCCGATAAACCGTGATGTTTTGTGAAATGCATAGGCTAAGAATATCCTGACCGCCTCAAGTCCGCTACCGCGCGAATGACTCTTCAAAGTCTATCCTTCTTCCTGCTTGTATCCTTTGGCCACAAGACGAGCTTTGTTGCGAATTACGGTCATTTCTTCATCCTTGTTCTTCTATAACCATTTGAGATCAATGATGCGAATGTCAATTGGTCTTGGAACCATATCCCAAGAGTCATGTAGACGGTATTGGAGAAGTTCCTCCCGCATCGCTCTATCCATGCGGGTTACGCCATTGCCTCCCGAATGTTCTTGGTTCAATATTGCTAATTGAGCAAAGGTAAATGCAAAGTCGCAATCGGTAGCAAGTTAGCGTCTCGTCTGCGAATTGGCCTTGAAGGTTCACCAATAACTTGTTCAATTGGGTGGTCTTTATCCACTTGAGTGAAGGATACCGTATGTTATACGTATGCGAGTTAGACGGTTCTTGTAAGCTTGAAGATGATTCAACTGATTCCGTAGCAAACGGGTTTTCAAATAAGTCTTCATCTAACGTTGCATCGTTTTGGTTTTGAGTAGGTTCTTCTTGAAATGATATATTTTGGTTTTGCTCATCAACTGTTGGTAAAACTGTTGTAAGAATAGGATTTGCCGAAGTCGATGTAGATGACGTTGATGGAGTTGGTGCACTGGTTTCGACCGTTGTAGATGCATCTTCTGTTGGTGGTGGTAGATGATGTTGAGCGGGTGTAGCGGAATGATGGTTTGATGCATTTTTCGAGGTTCCACCATAGTATTCATCGAACATTAACTCAAAGAAATTCTCCCATTCTTGTTCATGAGGTGTGTCAACAAAAGTTAATGGAGCTCTTTGTTGTACGAGTCTTGAACTGATGTGTCCAGAAGTCTGCGGGTTTGGTGTGGGTTCGGTGCGGGTTCTAGTCTGTTATGATTAGAAGCCATTGGATTTAGCGCGGGTTCTAGAGCGAGTCTCTCAGAAGCCATTCATCAAAATTCACATTCATCGTCTCCATTATCTTCCTAGTTCTCTGTTATACACCCAGAATGCCCTCGAGTTTTCGAGTATCCAATGAAGATTCCAATGTCACCTTTAGCTTTCGCTTTTCCTAGATCTTCTCGTCGTTTGTCGGATAGCACAAAGCGCCAAACACGTGAAAGTAAGAGATATCGGGTTTTCGTTGTTCACTAGTTCATATGGGGTTTATTGAATCTTGGATGGATGAGGATCGGTTCGAGTGAAACAAGCGTTGGCAACATCATCACCCATAGAAATAACGGTGCACAAGAATAAATTAGCATTGTGCGAGCGACTTCCACAAGAGTCCGATTTCTTCTTTCAACTACTCCATTCTGCTGTGGAGTTCTAACAACTGATGTCTGATGTGTAATTCCAACAGCTTCAAAATAAGCTCTTAACTCCTGATTAGTAAATTATGTGCCGTTGTCTGTTCTTACTACCCTTATAGGAGCTTGAAGAAGTACTTGAATACGTTTCAGGAAGGTGATGATGATGCATGGTGCTTCATCTTTTGATCTCAGAAATCTAACCCATGTATATCTTGAATAATCATCGACGATGACAAGAATATACTTTTTCCCATTAATGCTTTCAACTCTCATTGGGCCACATAAGTCCATGTGCAATATATGCAACCTTGCTTCCGAACTAGGTACGGGTTTGGGTTTATATGATGCTCTTTGCTTTTCCTTGTTCGCATGATGGACATAGGTGATCCTGGTGTATTTGAACTTTGGAAGTCCGTTGACGATGTTGTCTTTGGCCAGTTTGTTGATGGTGTCGAAATTGAGATGGGATAATCATTTGTGCCACAACCAAGACTTTGTTCCAGATGCTCGAGTCATAAGACATATTGGTGATGAAGAGGCCATTTGGTGAATGTCGATAGCATACAAGTTTGTATCACGATTCCAGTTAAGAGATCAATGCCATTCAAGTTTCTAACGAAGCAAGCATTTTCCTAAAGCAACCTCTAAATCGCATCACGTAATCGCCTGATCGAAAACAAATTGTGTCCCAACCCTTCGACATAGTAAACCCGAGTGATCAAATAATTTCAAAGGTAGATCTCCATAACCCATGATAGTCGCTACATGATCATTTCCAAAACGTCACGGTTCCCATGAATTTCGGACGAAATTGATCGGCGACTTGATTCTCGGTCATGTGCTTGGAGCAACCCGAGTCGACGATCCAAAGACATATTTCGATAACTCGCCAATAACGTAAGAAGAAGATTTTGGAAACCGTTTTGATTTTGGTTCCTTTGGGTTGAGGTAAAATCGATCACACTCAAAGAAGTTTTCGTTGGGTATTACGGTTTGTCACTCATTGTACCATACGGGTGTGAAAATTCTACCCGTGGGTTTCCAATTGTCATCCCTAAAGTAGACACTATGCTTCTTATCGAGTGTAAAGCCTAAGTCTTGCCACTAGTCTTCCTATTCGCTTAGCATAAGTTCTTTTGGGAAGTTCTTCTGAACAGGCTTATCAATCACATTCTTAGAAACACAATCATCTTGAACATTAGTTAAAGATTTCTTGCAAGTTAAACAAATGATTCAACAGATTCATTAAACTTAGCGAGTTCATAGGTTCATTACATTCGGATGAAATGTCTTTCTTATTACAAAGCGGTAAATTCTAGGGTGTTCTTCTACTTTCTTCTCTTTATTCAAGCTACTACTCTTAGAGGCATGCGAGACTCTATTGTTCCTTGTATTGCTCTTAGGCTTTAGTCTCATTGCTCTAGAGGTGCTTTCTAGTCTGTAGAAGGTAAGGTACACTCATTAGGATTCACATTTTATCAAGAGAAGTGGTTTCGCTATCCTAGTCTCTTTAGAGTGCTTGTTTAAACTTATGTCGTTTGTTCCATATGTTTTAGATGTGGAGGCGACGCATTAGTGGTACTCATCTTAAAAAGGCCAGTGCTAAAACTTTTGGTTTCTCGATAACCGCTTCCTTTTAAACATTTTGTTTAGGCAAGGCGGTGGAGTAACTGGTTTTGATAAATCATTTTCTCATTGACTTTTGGAGGAGGCATAGAAAGACATTTTGGTTTTAAAACGGTTTGGGAACATTTGCTTTATCCTCGAGTCAATGGTTTTGTAATCTTAGTATCCATCGCCTTTCCTTTTTGACATTCCAAATGAGCCCTCAAGAGATCATTTTCACTTTCATGTCATTGTAGGCATGCTCATACGACAGCTTGTCATACTTGCATTCCTCGCTTTTTCGATCAAGTTGTTTAAAATATGATACATTTTCTTTTTCAAGTTTTTCAAGAGCTTTTTCATATTTTGAAACAGTTTGGAGGTCTCGATCGAGTCTTTCATGATCTTCAACGAATATGTTTGTAAAATAATGGACATAATATCGATTACACGAAAATCTTCAAGAGAGAATCATTTAAATTTTCCAAAACTTTGACGTGTTCAACACTTTCATTAGCTTTCTTTATCGTGATTTATGGTCCTTGACAAAGTCAACTGTTTCTTTCAAAAATGCTTGTTCAAAATGAATTACCCTTGAGTTGATGTTATTCAAATTGAGGACAATTTGAGTTTCAAAAACTTTTATTTTCATCATCAAAACTAGAAAACCGGATATTAGTTATAATATTGGTTTTAGATTTAATCTCTTGAAGTTCCCCAATTCTAGTTTTAACGTCATCTAAAATGCTTCTAGCATCACTTGTGTTAAAAGGATTGTTTGAAGACATTTGTTCGATTTTGAAAGATATTGTGAGACAACTACAGGAGTTGGAACTTGTTTTGAAACTGGTGTTGATTCTTTGTTTGAAACATCGGGTGTGATGGAAAACTTTGACTTTTCTTTTTGTGAAACAAAAGTAATTCCATTAATTTTGTTCCATTTGTTATAGTCGATTGGTTTGATTTCAATTCTTTTGTTTCATTTTTGATCTACTCTCGTCGATAGTTCTAATGTTTCAAGAGAATCACGAACAATTATGGGTTCATGCAATGCTTTTCCATTGTTCAAAACATTCGCTCTTTTTCGAGCTTGAGGAAACAAGGAGGTGTGTTACCAAGAGCCATTTTTGTGTTGTATGAAAATACGGATTCGTTTGATTAATCAAGATATTTGTTGATTTAATGAATGACCCGTTGTAACAAGCAAATTTTCCAATTTTTGATTTTTCATCTTTATCAAGAATTTCATCGAGAGAATCTTCGTTTTGAAAAATCAAGAATCAATTGTTTCTTCTCTTTTCAAGATCGAAAACATTGTTTTTGTTTAGAAAGTTGGTCATTTAGATCGAAATTTCCTTGTTTAAAGATTTTATTTTCAAGTTCAAATTCACATCAAGTGTGTTATACTTGATTTGCAATTGTTGTTCTTTTAAAACGGAATTTCGATAACCAGTTTCTAATTTTGACTATTTGTTTTTGTGAAATTCAAAAGCTTTTGCGTTCTCCTTGTAACTCTCAAGCTCAGCGGTCAATTTAGCATTCACGGCCTTAACTTCGCGATTGACCGTTTTAACTTTCTCGATTTCAATGCCACAATTATTGATTAATGTTTCAAAATAAGCACGTATTTCCTCATCGGTCAAGATTTTGTGCCACCACTCCACTAGGATCCACATCCGGAGTTTCGAGTTAGTATTGCTACAACTCGGATTGTCCGGTATGTATCATAAGTAGGTGCGGATGTCGCGAAATCTTTTCGTCATGAGTAAACACATCAAATATGACATTGTTATAGCATGGATCAATGATTGGTACCTCGAATCTTGCATTGGCGTCATAGGATGGAGGTGCGTCGGACTCGGTGTCATACTTAGCTTCCTCGAAGATTTGCCATGAAGATGCAGTTTGCATTGATGTCCTCTCGGTCTTCCAAATCATCCATAATAGCTATAAAGTCATGTTCCTCAAGACTCAATTGAAGTCCCGCTTGTTCCTTTTGTACCAACATGATAGCTTTTCAAGATACGCAAGATCCTTCTTTTTCGCTTAGTAGGACAATTCCTTGCCATGTGACCCACTCCTTGACAGTTGTAACACGTAACTGACACTCGATTCACATTTCCATAATTCCCAACGACTGGGTCAGAGCATTCCCATTCGATTACCATCGCTTATTCCCAACATTCGCCCCATCGATTTCCAACATTCGACCCAACTGATTACTCCCGATACGGAACCACTGATTACCCATGTGAAATCCAAGAGCATATCCTCGCGATTCCCAATAACTCCAACCATTTGTCCTTAATGACCCATATTCAACCCCGGTACATGCAATTTGCACATCATGCAGTGTTTGATGAAACTTTGGTTGTTGTTAGTTGGTGTGGAATAACGTCCTCTGAATGCTTTAGTCAAAAAGCAAATGCAATTGACAAAGCTTGTTCTTGTTCGGTTCAAGATCGGTGATTCCTTGTTCCCGGTATTGTGGATATTGTTGTTGTTGATTGACTTGTTGTTCTTGAGAGTAGAATTGTTGTTGAGGATAACAACTTGTGGTTGTGGAATGTATTCTTTGCAGTCATTGTTAGTGGAAGATGATGAAGCTTGTTGTTGTGAGTTCACTGGGTTGAGTCTTTGCAATTAGTGCCAAGGATCATGATTCTTTGCCAATCTTTCTTTCCTAACTTCATTGACTTCAACTTGGTTTTGTATCGTAAAATCGTTGAGTTGATAAAAGTTCACCCGATGTAAGTCCTTTGTTTGGTTGACAATAGTGACATATCGTCCCCATTCTTCCGGAATATTGTTGAGAAATTTGATGTTACTCACGATAGTTCGGGTGCCAACTTGTTTCGATAAGCTCATTCATCAACGTGCAAAACCTTCCATAGTAGGATTCAATGGATTCTCCCGGAGTAGATGTAAACTTCTCCCATGCAGTTAGCGACTTGTTCTCCGTGTCTTGTTGACCAATTTACATTCCATAACAAAGCCGTCTAACATGTTCCCACATTTCGTAGCAGCTTCACACCGTCCACAAAGAAGAAAGATGTCTCTTGGTAAGCCCAGTTGGACAATATGAATTGCCATGTCATCCGCTTCGACTTGCTTTGTTATCCTCGTCCGTATTCAGATTCATTTGAACACGAAAAGATGGTGGGACGGAGGTGTTGCATCGATTTCGTGGTTTTGACCGGTCAAGGCTTGAAGGGTCCATTCGTAATGGATTGAATCATGAGTTTTCCATTAGGTTTGGTCTTGATGTAGCGGAGCATACGACTTGTCCATTGAAGATATCCACCCTTTTCCAAAGATAGGAGGACGGTTTTCAAAGACCTACTGCATGAATGTCTTGTTGAGTTTCCATTGATGAAGGTATTTGATGATAAATTTGATGTAGGATCGATTCAACGATAAAGGAGTTGTGTTTGATGAAGATTAAGCTCGGTTGTTGTAGTGAAAATTTGGTCTAAAAACTTAAAAAACTCAATAACTTTTGTTCGGAGCGTTTTTAGGACTCGAAGGTTGACCCAAATGAACTTTAGTTGATTTGGTATGTCATTCTCCTCGTTCTCACGGTCGTTTTGATGGGTAGAATGCTGAAAACGGAGTTACGGTTCAAAAGTTATGGCCGTTTGAAGTTTTGCTTAAGATTTTACTCGTAGCTTGCGCTTAGGCGTGGGATCGAGTGTTTATGCGTAGAAATTGGCTTAGGCGTGACCGCTTATGCGTAACTCTCCTTAGGCGTAAGATGATGCTTATCGTGACCCGCACTTACGCGTAAACTTAAGGTTAAACGTAAGCTTATGCGTAAACTTTATACTTAGAAGTAGAGTACCTTACGCGTAAGATTTAACTTAGGCGTAGAGTGCTTACTCGTAAGCTTTCTGCTTAGGCGTAAGATTAGGTTTAAAACCAAAATCCTTCACACTCGTCCAAGCGTGAAAGATATCCACAAGTCGAAGTGTTCCACATACTTATCCAAGTGAGGGAAGCACTGAGTAACCGTTGAAGCACGAAGAATCTGCACCAAAAGCTTATGCGTAAAAACTCAATTCTTACGCGTAGACCTTACGTGTAGGAAACTAGGGTTTTGACTTTTGCTTACGCGTAAAAAGAGGGTTTTGACCAAAACGTTGCTTACGCGTAAACTGCCCAGAAATGCATAAAACACGATTTGTTTCACCAAAAACACGTTTCCAAACGATTTCTTTTGCACAAACTTCTTCCAAAACACTTAAAGATCAATAAAGTCTACAACTTTAACCTTAAAACCACGTAAAAATCAAAACTTTAAGCATAAAAGCCCACGTTTATAGGAAAAACGCAACTTTCTTTGTAAAGCTTTAAAAAAAACGTAACACGAATACTCCTAAACCATTGTTATGCTCTGATACCAATTGTAGGACCTTGAATATCTCAACCTTATCACTTTACCAAGCTAACCAAACACGTAAAACACGAACACAAACACCCACGTTATGCGTAGAAGAAACAAGAAACAAAGATGGAAAGATGAGAAAGGTGGTGACTTGATATATGTAATACGTATATGTCTGTAGAGAGAAAGATGAACAAGAGATGTTATATCAAAGGGAAAAACACACACACACACACTCAAGCACACCCCTCAAATGAGACTTTGAGGGGTATTTACAGTACAAGTAACATAATGCCCTAAGGCTTGGCCATGGGCCGTGAGATGGGCTTGGACATGGATTGGGTAACATGAACTTACACAAGGCTAGCTTAACTAAACGACTAACCATTTAGCTTAGCCCAATCCACGAGCTCGACTATTCTAGTATATCTGAAAAAGTTCTAAACGTGAATGTCACTTCTAATAAAATTGTTATATATACTAAACTTATATTGAAACTTGACGTAAATATATATATATATAAACTTGTAAATAAAACTAGAAAATATATATAATAAAGGGTTTTTATTAAATATTTGATAACAAGACTCGCCTTGTTATTCGATATTTAAAAAGGAACTAACGTCTAAAAATGGAAATGTTTTTAATTAATGAGTTATTAAATGTTTCGAGGGCACGTTTACCGAAATGTGTCATTTATGAGTATTTAATACCCGTTATGTGTTATGCATGGATTACATATGACCTAACATTAGTAGCGTCAATCCACGTGGATAGCAGACTTGTTAGGTTGACGAATCTAATAAGTGCCCGTTATGTGTGTATGATAGCGTTATTAATGGGTGAATTATCCTTATGACTCGTTAGGATGTGACTAGTTTTTGGGATAATAAGAGACATAAATAAATGGTTGAGTTTATCGAGTTGACGAATTTGCTAAGATCTAACGATTTATTTTGAAACTTATTAAACTATAAAGCTTATCGCTTAGATGTCTCATTGTGTTGTTATGAGTCACATTGTTATAGATTTAGTGCATTCATGGTGTCTTGTCGGTCGATACCACACACATGATGATACCAAATGCTTGTAACTAAATAGTGAAACAAGACATTTTGGAGATAAGAATTGGAACATATTTGGGGTAGATAATATTGAAATTGGGAATATATATTAAGTATTGGTTTATATTAATAGGTTGTGTCGAGTCGAGAGTTCTTTGAGTCGAGTTAGTGATATCTGCATTGCTAGTGATTGTTTGTGCTTTGCTTGTTTGAGGTGAGTTTCATAGCCCAACTTTTATCTCTGTTTTAACTAAATTGGGGTGAGAAATCATCTCGCTCTTTGGACCTTCTTAAACTCTTTTGATTTGCTTATGTGCTCACTAGTTTATATAGATATGTGGTAGATGTTGCCTTAGTCTAGGTAGCAATCATTTGCTATAACACTATTGCTAGCTAAGAATAGATATCTACTCCGACCTAGTCCATGGTAGCATTTGTTCTAGGCCTTACTACAACTGTGGCTTGGCTAGATTCGCTTGGGTCCCTTCCGAGATCTTGTTTATGTTGTTAGTGTGTGATTGATATGTTTATTATGTATCTATCTTAGTCTCGCATAGAAAATAAACTCTTACATGTCCACTATTGAATTTATACTTAAAATTATGAACTCACCATGATTAATCGACCTTTTAGCATGATTTTCTCGGTAATTGAGTTGATGTTTGGAATGCTTGTTCTATAGAGGCTTGGCGAGAGAGCATGGTTGAAGGATCATATTTAAACTCGATAATATTATGCGGACCTATTTTATAATCTATGTTGGGCCTTATATTTGACTATTTTGAGATGATTGTATTCAAATAATTAATTATGGGATTGGTTTTGAACTATTTTATGACAATCTTGTTTACTATAATTTTGTGATGTACCAATCCAATGAATGCCCGAAAGCTTGTTTAAGTCTTCCACTGTCACCGAGATTTGGGGTGTTACAATATTTGATGATGTGTTTTGAGAATCTCGGTTTCTAGACATCCCGGCGTTTTGATCAAGTTTGTGAGGATTTTTGAATGTTTTAGAGTGTTTGGTTGTTGTGATTCAACCAAAATCAACCATAGTATTTATAAGGATGTTTAGGAGGGCTAAATGGGTGTTTTTGGGTTTGTTAACAATAAAAGCGGCTAAAAACACAGCCAAACGGCTAGTTTCATGTTGTCTTCCTCGTTATCTGCTTACTGTAATCAATAAGGCTCCGACGGCTAGAAACCGGTTTTTTCAAACTGGTTTACAAACCGGTTTCTAGCCTCAAAATCAAGAACCGATTACAAACCTGCGGATCCTTCAAGAACCGAACCAGTTCTTAGAAAAACGGTGTTGACTGGTTTCGGTTTCATATTTTTTTTCGATTTTGGTTTCGGAACCGGTTTGTTTGCCCACCTCTATCGCCAATGCATATCATCACAAGACTACAAACTTAACCCGAAAGAAAGCCTAGCGCCAAAGGCTTGACAGTTTCAATAAATTGTCTAAGTTAGGGGTGGAAATGAGCCGAGCCGCTCGTGAAAAGCTCGGGATCGGATCGGTAAAAAGCTCGAACGAGCCGAGCCTAAACGAGCTCGAGCCCGAGCTCGAGCCTAAGTTGCAGCTCGTTTATTAATCGAGCTCGAGCCCGAGCTTTACATACAAAGCTCGTTTGGGCTCGCGAGCCTAAACGACATTATGATATTTTAAATATTAAACAAATATACGAGCCGAGCTCGAGCTTATTAACGAGCTCAATAAAGAATATTACGAGCCGAGCTCGAGCCGGGCCCGAGCCTATATAAAACACCACGAGCCGAGCTCGATCCTAAAATTTAAGGCTCGAAACGAGCCGAGCTCGAGCTCGAGCCTTTTAAAACTTAAACGAGCAGAGCTCGAGCTCTGGCAGGCTCGGGCTCGGCTCGTTTTCACCCCTATTGGACTCAAATGTAGCCGATCGGATGACGCAACCAGTTGCAATCATCCACTAGATGTAGTAATAACCACACTCATCACCGCCACTTTAACATTAACTCTTTTTAATTACCGAACCATCCACGAAACCAACCACACAAAAATAACACACTTAAACACAAATATACCTCACGATACACATACAAACAAAATAACTAATTTGGAAAACAACTTGACCAAATAATCCCCAAATCCTTGATGACACGTGAAGGGTGGAGCGATGGCGGGTGACGACGTATCATTATTAGGTTTTGAACACACGATATCCCATCTTCCATAACTGGTGGTCTTACAATCATACACATATTTATAAGCATGCAAGACTACTTATTATGAAGCTTCATGAATCTTGTGAAATGATTTTTGAAGTGTACCAATTTGCCTAGTAATCAAATATGGCACACAACAATAACAATATCACATTGTTAGAGAGCATGATATGGAGAGTGGATATCAAGGTTATAAAAATCATGGATCGGTGGTTGGTCGGTGATCTTTTGTAGTTTGTAATGGTTTTAGGCGGGTTAATCGGTGATTAATCAAATTAGTATTTTCGCAAGTTTTAGGTATTTTCGTGAGTTTTGGTATTCCGACAAGATTTTTCTAGAAAACAACTTACTTATAATATATATAAACAACGACTATAAGTGATTAAAACAAGTTTTTATATTTCGCGCAGATTTGCAAGTTTTGAAAAGTTTGATCACCATTGACCACGATTAACCGATTTACAAAAATCAAAACAATTAAGGTTTTTTTCACCACCGGTGGATATAGACACTTACTGGTGTTGATCGGTTCGGTTAATTTGGTTACATTTTTTTTAGGCCAACCCGAGAACCGAACCGAACCAAATTCAAATTCGGTTTTCGGTTTGGTTCGTTTGAATTCTAATTCGATTCGGTTCTTGGGTTGACCCGAATAACCCGAATTTCACTATTTTTTAAGAAAAAATTAATAACTACATAAATATTTAGCAAAAAAAAATATTTTAAGCATAAAAGTGTTTTATTATTTTATAATAACTTTTTAGTAGTATTTATTTATATATTTAAATATACATAAAAATATATAAATATATATATTTATATAATTCGGTTTTGGTTAAAATCTGTCAAACCTATAACCAACCCGAAGCGAATTAGTAGTTCGGTTTGGTTCGGTTTTAGCAAATTCGGTTCGATTATTAGTTCGATTCGGTTATTTTCGGTTTGGTTCGGTTTGGTTTTGGTTTATTGATCTTTTTTTTTTTTCGTCATGCAATAAACACTCACACTTATATGAACTTTCTTATAAGATGAGGGGATGATATAAAAGCCTAAACAAAACCGGATGTTAATCAAAACGTTACCCCGATAACTTCGTCAAATCAAACACAAACCCAAACACCCCAAAATGACGTCACTAGCACGGCTAACCCGCAAAACCCTAACCGCCACCAACTACCACCACCTCCTCCGCCGCACCTTCGCCACCGAATCATCATCGCCGTCAATAACTCCGTCGCCAGATCGAGTGAAATGGGACTACAGAGGTCAACGACAGATCATCCCCTTAGGTCAATGGCTGCCGAAGATAGCGGTAGACGCATACGTGGCGCCGAATGTAGTGTTGGCTGGACAAGTGAATGTGCAGGATGGATCGAGTGTGTGGAACGGTGCCGTTTTGAGAGGGATTTGAATAAGATTACTGTTGGTTTTGTTCTAATGTTCAGGAGAAATCTGTTGTTCATGCTGCTTGGTCCTCTCCTACAGGTTACTTTTTTATATAGTTTTTAGGCCTTTAATTAGTAAATGTTGGTGGATCTAATGATTTAGGATTAGTTAGAACGCATGTTATATGTAGTAGGGTATGTTTGGCAAAAATAGGAGTAGCTGTGGCCTGTGAGCGGTAGCAGTTTTTCTATAAATTTTTTGGTAGCGTAGCTGGAGGTGTAATCATAATGTAAAACAGTAAAATACTCAACGCTCAAATGCTACTTCATGAAGCGTTGAAAAATGAGCATTCAAAGAAAATAGATAAATCTACTTGTGCTTGCCAAACAGTATTAAAAATCACAACCGCTCCTAATAAACACACCCGTAATATATGGGAATTAGTGTTTGTTTCGCTTTATTTGTCTTATGAGCTTATTTGATTTTGGCGTATAGTTTTATAAGCTTGAATTTTATGTAAGTAGTATATAGACGATGGTGTTTGCTTAAGCTTATTTGTGGAGTTATCAACTTACTTGATTTTGCCGTATATTTCATAAGCTCGAGTTTTCCGGCTTATTTTGAGATTTATGGGTGTGTGTAAGTTTATTACTACGTATGTCATAATAAGCTTATGTAAGTTCTTAAGTCCCAAAAAAAGCCAGAAAATTTAATTAGTAAATGTTGATTTATCTAATGAATTAGGATTAATATGAACGCGCTGTTAGTGATGTATATAGACATTAATTTGGGAGGTGTTTATATGAGCTTATTTGGTTTCATTCTTATATTTCTAGGTTCGAATGTTATATTAGTAGGGTATGTTTGGCAAAAGTAACTATTGGTGGAACGGGAGATGGAGGTGGAGATTATAAAAAGAGATTATTCATATAAGCTACATGAAGTAGTATTTGATTTTTAGAGATTATGGAAGATTATTTTTTATAATCTCTTATAAGTTGCTAAACAAAGCTTATATTTTAAGTAGCTTATTTTTTCAAAAAAATAAGCTTAATCTCTTAATAATCTCATGTCCCAAACATACCCGTAATATATAGACAAGGGTGGATGCTTAAGCTTATTTGTGGACATGCTTAAGCTTATGATCCTATTTGATTTCGGATTATATTTCATTAGCTCTATTTTTCCTGATTATTTTGAAAAGTTTATTATGCCATAACAAGCTTATGTAAGTACATAATGAGCCAAAATTATATAAGCTCATAAGCCCACAAATAAGCGTAAACAAGCACCCCTTGGTTTGTTGGATAATTCAATGTTTTATTGATTATAAGGAGGCATGTTAGCGTTAGCTGTTTTCTTATCTTTGATTTGATTTGATTTGATTTATTAGCAGATGTTCATTTTTAGAAGGATATGTCGAATTAGGAATTGTGTAGGTTATTGAGATTTGGATTAGGATATGTCAAATTAGCGATAGACCTTGGGAGAGTATAGGATAATTGAGTGTTGAATTGATTACTTGTAGAGTGATTTTCCGTATTGTTATTTGGTTTAGAGGATATGGTTTTGATGATATTTTGTTAGTGAGATGTCTATTTTATTAAAGGTGGTTATTTTTAGTGATTATTTGTGGATTTATGATAAAATGTATGAAGTTTTGTGTGGATCTGTTGATTTAGGATGATAAAATTGGGGATTTTATGGGCACATTTTGTAATAGAGTGATTTGTAACTACCCTTCCCATATTGGTATGAGATGAGACATTTGAGTCCCTTATAACTCTTAAGTGGTGGGCTAAGAGGATGTGAGGAGTTTAAGTTGGGAGTTTGTAACAATGCGTGTGTCCCGTATTGTTATGAGATAAGACATTTGGACCGGGCGAGAGATGTGATTTATGAGCTTAAAGATATTGATTTTAGGTATATTTTGATGCTTCATGGATTCTATTGTTTAGAAATATTCATGATTGATATTGATTTATTTAGCGTAATGGTTGACCGGGTTCTCTTAATAGATAGTTTTTAACAAAGTGTCCCACATCGGTGTGAGATAAAACATTGTGCCTCTTATATGTCTAAAGTAGTGGGCTACTGGTATCCATCCACCATGGTTTTAGTTGAATCGGAAGGATACCCGAGTAGTCCATTGCTTTCGGCTTTCGAGAGAGCGTTACACGCTTTTTTATGCCTTTTTCTCTGGTATAAGGAAAGGCTGTGGAGTTGAATAGCTGAAGGGAATTAAGCTTATTTGCATATTTAAACAAGAAAAAAACTCATAAGCAATTGAATCTAGTTTATACAAACACCTTTAATGCGCTTGATAGCTATCTCAAATAAAATTATTGAAACATTCTTAACCACTATCCTTTTGCAATTTTTCTAATTGATAATCGGCCACCTTTTATTTTTGTCTGTGTCTTTTTCGACGCGCTTCAAATATTGAGGGTTGATAACTTTAGAAACTAGAGAAGTGGCTTGCCTAGTATTGTGAAACTAGTTCTAAGCATCAAGTAACTCTGCAGCTTGGAGGCTTTGTTGTTCTGATGTATTACTTGGGAGTCGAGATTAACTGGATTTTTTTTCCTGATTATAGTTGATTGTTCGTCAAAGTGTGATCTTATATCAATTCCATACATATTAAGATTGTTTTTCTATACAGTTTCTCATTCCAAATTTGTGGTTGCATCCTGAAGCTAAAATAATGTGACAGGATCATAAAACCACACATTTATGTTCTTTCACAAGAAACATGATTTTTGGCAGAATAAGTGAGGTAAAAGAATAATAAACTGCTTAGTGTGATAATTTGCTCAATGGTTATAGTAAATGAATGGTTATTCGTAAAGCTAGATTGTTGGATGTAAATGCGACAGTAAAAAGTTAAATCATGTAAAGTATTTGTACGTGATGACATTTCAATAGAGGTTCGAGACTATTGTATGGATAACTATGATATATCTGAAACTGTAGTGATTATCAAGGAATCAAGTTTAAGACTCACGACCAATACTTTTGGTATTTCTTTCTGCTAGCTCTATAAGTAGTCAATGTGTTAAATACTATTTAAAAACTTTATTACACAGGGTAAATGGGTAAATGGAGAGGGATTCCTGTTCATGCTACTGGGGAAAAGCCTCAGCCACGTGGCCTAACTAGTATTCCCGTGGCCGTTTTCGGACTCGTCACTGGCCATGCCAAGATGTTTACCCATCGAGGTTCAAACCCGGGTCTCTTGTGAGACCTTCGGGCTGCTTTACCACTGGCCACCTTGGAGATGGTTTATATTATACATTGATATTCTAATACTTGAGAGGCGATGATATGCATTCTGAATGCACTTTGGGTGTGACAGAGCTCAAATGTCTTGAGGGTGAGAATTGATGCTTTTTCTCTATTGGAGGGATATATATGCAAATGGCCCAAACAATGTATGAAAGCATGCCTCGGCATTAAAACATCCTCTAGTTTAAGCGAGAGTAAAATTGAGATGTTTGTTAGGACAACTGGTTATCTATTGTTTTATTCCATCTATTTTGCAATTCTGGTATCTCCATATTTAGGTCCTTATCTTTAGTAGTTCCTGGGTCCTGACTTCCTTGTAGACTTGTAGTCTACTTTTTTGGTTATGTATTTGTTACATTTGGAGTATCTTGTGCTACTTAGACACCACTACAGCTTGAATGGGTGGCTTAGAATGATGCCGGAATCAATGAATATTTCTGTTTAACATCTTGAGATTCTATCTGCATAGGACAGACACAAATTGGATTAAGATCTGCCTCTGGACCATGGTACATTTAGACATTAAGACGGGCAAACGTGGATTGAAGAATCTAGAAATTTAAACATACTGGCATATGCGAATTATCCATCACAAAATGTGCCATGTGTTAGTGGTTTATACATACGATACTCGGCTTTCGTATTATTTGTTGTAGTCCATATACCTATCACTGATATACATATCTCAGACCCCTAGATGCTCTAGTTTCCTACAATCTCTGATGGCTCTAGTTTCACCAATACATTTGACTACTGCTTTGGGATAAAAGGCTTGTAGTAGCTTTTTATCTGCTAGTTCTTACTATTATTGCTGTACTTGCAAATAATTCTACACGCAGATCATGCTAGTTATTCCTCAGCCTTGTGCTTATGTTTTGGCATGGCTTTTGCTACCAATAATAAGGCTGAAACTATATTTATTTTATGTCGTTTGGTTACAGGTTTACCAGCAGAGACTATGATCGAGAGGTTTGTGACAGTTGGAGCCTACTGCCTATTGAGGTCTTGCACCATCGAGCCAGAGTGCATAATTGGGCAACATTCAATTCTGATGGAAGGGTCCTTGGTTGAGACCCACTCTATACTTGAAGCTGGATCTGTATTGCCTCCAGGAAGGAGGATTCCCACAGGGAACTATGGGCTGGTAATCCGGCAAGGTTTGTGAGGAAACTGACTCATGAAGAAACCTTAGAAATCCCAAAACTTGCTGTTGCCATTAATGATCTGAGCAAAGAATATTTCAACGAGTACTTGCCTTATTCAACCATATATCTGGAGGTCGAGAAGATGATGAAGTCTCATGGGATTTCAATTTGATAAACTATTGTGATTTTTATGCATCAGTTATTCCGTAAAGGAGAAATAAGAAAGTTTAAGGAGACTTTTAGAGAGGCTTCTTGAGTTTGCTTGTTTTTGTATTTTGATTCCAAAGGCCGAACTGGCATCTACTCTTTTGTGACTTGTGGGTAGACTTTCTTGGCCTTTTCGGCAGACATTCATTAGAAATGTCTTGTTGTATGTCGCAAAATTAAGCTTTACAAATGCATTTTAGCAGTGAAAAATAACAACCATCTTGTCTCAATTATAAACGTATTTTCAGATATTATGATTGCTTTGAGTTGAAGTTATGCGTGTCAATATCTTGTTTTTAGATAATTATAGTGATATTTTGGTTAAATATTTTGTATAATGTCTTGGTTAAATATTTTGTGTAACATTTTGGTTAAATGTAGAGATTAGTATAATTTGAAAACTATTAGATATGTATTTTTCTTTTAAACCGTGACAGTCATACAAAGCGTGTATGTCTAATATCTCTTTGTGTAACTTTCCATTTACATTTGTAAAAGTCAAACCATAATTTTTTGTTTGATAGACGACACGTGGCTCATCAACAGCTCCGGAGGCATCACGTGTCGAATGGGCACACATACCATCCGCGGGCATTGACTTGACGCACTTCATGTATCTATATTATTTCTGTAAGCGCGTTACATGTCA
>CM040244.1:247314136-247342269 GCA_022545495.1 Chrysanthemum lavandulifolium
GTGGCTTTATGCCACTATATCGCCTAAACTCGTTGACATGGTGCCTAACCCTATTGCAACCGCAAAGAACATATGGGATCATCTTCAAAAGATATTCCATGACAACAAAGATGCCCGTGTTATACAACTAGACAATAAACCAGTAACATGAAGATTGGCAACATATCCATCATCGACTATTATCAAGAAATCAAAGGTAAAGTCGATTGGCTTGCAAACCTTAGATCCAAAGTAAGTGATACATGTCTCGTAACTTATGCTATTGATGGTCATGGTTCTAAATATCCCGAAATTGCTCGTATTATTAGACATCGTACAAGGCCGTCTCGTGGATTTCAGTGGCCCCGTGCCATTACCATAAAGAGGCCCTCAAACACACACATAATATACATATGTATAAGTGGTGCATGAATTAATTGAGCTCGAGTTTCATATTGTGTACATATATATAGTAGAAATGTATGAAATTTGGTAGCCCTCGTCAAGCGGTGGCTCTGTGCAATCGCACCTCTTGCACTCCCCTAAAGCCGGCCCTGACATCGTAAAAAGCGTCCTGATTTTGATACCCCAAGGTCTATGCTTCCCCTAGAGGAAAATATTGTCATTAATCTTGACAATACTCATTCTTCCTCCATGACACTTCCTCATCTCCAACAATCCAAGTTGCGACAAACAACCTTAACCATGGATCAAATATTGTGAGTAATTCGGGTATTGATCATTGTCGCAACTTTCGTAGAGGGTCAATAACCTATGGAGACCGTTGAAAGTTTGTGCATGGCTTGCATAATTTTAGACCAAGACCTTCACCTAATACAAAAAATAAAGGTACTAATGGGACTTCATATTCACATGGAGTACAAGCACAAAACAAACACTCGCCTCGATTCATCACAGGCCCAAATCAAAAGTTCTAGCTCCATTGATTTGGCCCGATTACAAGCATGTGCACGTTATGTGTACTTAAACGGCGCATGCTCAACCGCACCACCGCTTATTATTTCCCAAATCGCCCATCAACAAAAGCCTATCTTCTTCGCGCATTCCCATTCAAATCGTCCAACTGACGATTTGAAACCGCCCAACAAACTTCTTGCACCATCCCAACAACTTATTCAACCCACCCATTATGTCTCGCATGCCCAATCATAGTCCGGATACCACACACTTTGCAAAGGATCTTATGCCATATTTGTATGCCTAATCGTCTCGACTACTATGATCCGTGGCGTTTCAAACCATGAATCTTACGGATCTAAAGCGGCATATGGACACGAGTGCTTATTCACATTTCGTCAACTCCATGTGCACGCCACTACTCTTTGTAACAAAATAAATTCTTCTTCTATCATTGTTGGTAATGGACAGACAATATTGTTAGTAATACTAGGCATAGTTTTTTGTTTACTCTTAACAAACCCCTTCATCTTAATAATATACTTATTACTCCTGACATTTCTGTTGAATTTTAAGAAACTGGGTATTTTGTTAAGGATTACCAGACCTGCAGGCTCCTTCTCTGTTGTGATAGCACCGGAGATCTTTATCATGTTCGTCATCAACCACAATAATCTACCTCATTAGCTTGCTTACTTTCAGTCATTCTACGTGGCATATGCGCCTCGAGAATCCCGGAGATGATTTGTTACGGAGTTAGAGTCTCTTCATTTAATTTCTAATCATGTTTGTCGATTGGGTAACATGTAAAATTTCGTTATATAGTTTTGAGTCGGTGTTTTTATATTCACTCGGTTGTGGACTTCACCCATTTCGAGTTTTAGTAGAATAAAATACTATGCTATCTTCTAAGATCATTTTTCGCATTTTTGTTTGGGTATTTTCTTTACGTAACAAATCTGGCTTGTATCCTAAGTTTGTTCAATTTCGTGTATATGTAAATAAACAACTTAACCTTGATATCAAAGCATTGCAATGACCACGGTGGTGAATTCGATAATAACCGATATCACACACTTTTTTGTCAGCCTAGCATTCAGTTTCGATTTTCTTGTCCTATGACATCCCAACAAAACGGTAAATCGGAACACATGCTTCGCACCCTTATTAACCTTATCCCTACCTTTTTTTCCTAGCTCACATTATCCCACATATCAGGTGGAATCCCTACACATGGTTGCCTACCTATTAAACATATTACCTTCCACCACCATTACCATCACCTACGTGTAGTCAGGTGTCTTTGCTACCCAAATATACATGTTGCTCTTAAGCTATAACCACAATCCACCCTTTGTGTTTTCTCGGATACCTATCTAATCATCGCGATTATAGTTTTAGATCTTGAAATTATAAATTAGTAAGACTATTATTTCTCGTCATGTTTTTTAATGAGGACGTTTTTCATTTGGATCTATGACATCATTTCAACCGCCTTTGTAGGACCTTTGCTAACAAATTTATTACCACCTATAATTCATACTAGTATACCACTTTCATATGCCTTCCTCTAGTACTACGTGCAAATACCAAACCACCTTCGGATCTACTACTTGGCCTTACTCCTTCCGGATCCACAGCAAGTCCAATGCCTAGCCGAAAATCAAGTACACAACCTTATATCACACATGGACCAACCCTAAACCCCAACCCACAACACCACCAGGCCCAACACCATCCACATCCCCAACATGCCCCTCGCCTACACCTAGCCCCTCACCTACGCGTAACTCATCTCTCACATTACGCCGTAACTAAAACGTGACTCAGAAAGCCAACTTATCGGAAGATTACGGTAACTTTGTCAAAGATTACGACGTAACTATATTAGGTCAAATGAGGTTCCATGGCGATAATTACGCAGTAACTCGTGCATAAACTACGGCGTAACCAAGAATTATTGAAGATACTACGTAACCACTTATAAGGTTTGCCAGTAACCGGCAGATCTAGTGCAATTTCTGAAGAATTAGATGATTACTGGTAACTATTTTATTAGTTCTGCCAGAACCAATATTTGGCCTATAAATACCCCACGATTTCCAAAGATTTCAAAGCATCCCATTTCACACACCACAACCAAAGAACGTGGAAAGAAGCCAAAGGCGGTCTAGAGGAGCATACTGAGCTATCTCCAGGAGAAATCACTCCCCACGATAAGCATTAGCATTTTATCTTTTTTTACTTTCAATTCATGTATTTTGTAACATTAAATAATGAATTGATTTGTATCAATTAATATGAGCGAAGCACCTCTTGGTCTTGGCTAGATTATGATTCCTTAATTGTTTTATTTGCGTTTACATTACTTCGTATAATTATTTCTAAGTGTATGCATGCATAATTTATTGGTAGCTATCCTTGTTTCGGTAGTTTTGAATGGCGGTAGAGGCTAGTTGACCCTAAGTGATTAGACTAAGACGGGAAGGGTAAGATATGACCAACTGAAGACCCTTTCTATTTGTGCGATTTGACCAACTGATCACCTACCGTTTGGATGAACTTAAGAATTAGGGGGTGAGTGTCTAAGATGCTAGCGCCCGAGTACTCACTATTATTGTTAGCTAGCTCGTGTACGAAGGTGTAAAATGAGTTATTTTATTTGACCAAATGTACTCATAAAGATAAAAGTAACTATGTTTATTTGACCAAATGTATACATAAAATGAGTTAATTTACTTTCGTGAAGAAAACTGAGATCTCTACAATTTGAACTTTCGAAATTTTGAAGGTAAATTACGTTTGTTGTTGGGCCCAGATTATATTCTAGTTTTGGATATATATTGGGCCAGTGCCCGGCCACATCTGCAACAGATATTTACATATTATCAAACAATTGGGCCTCCTGGAACTGGAAGTTTATCATGATAGAAAGAACTCAAGAAGCCACGACAGAAATCTAAAGCAGAAGTTATGCTAGATTCAAAATACTCGAAAAGCGATTATGTATCCATTGTATGTAGTGGACTAATGGCATCGTTCTCATGCAACTTTAAGGCAACATGATGCTTAAAACATATGCTCTTTTAATAGGCAAAATTCGAGAAATAAAACACCTATGTAATATGATGAAACATTGATGATACTCCTTACCTATAAGTTTCATTTTTCTAGACAACATCCTGTTGCGATTTGGACTCACTAACTAGTTTACCGCGTATTGAAAAAGTGAGTCGGGCCATACATCCATAAATTCACGTCGAATGTGTTCGTGTCTAGTGCTCAACCTAAGTTGATAGATGGCGAGTTTTCTATTTACTAGAATATCTTACCGCAAAGACATTTTTTTTGAAATAACTGTATTTTAGTAAAAACCAAGGTCGTCTACAAAGATGCGCTTAAACACACACATAAAATACACATGTATATTTAGTACATGAACTAATTAAACTCAAGCCTTAAATTATGTGTGTATATATATATATATATAATAAAAGTGTATAAAAGTTTGTGACCCTCATCAAGTGACGGCTCTATATAATTACACCGTTTGCACTCTCTTAAAGACGGTCCTGATGAAAACTGAAATTATGTAATACGAAATAGTATGTATGCATACCAAAGAAACTGAACTATGAATGGTTGGCATATATATTTTATTACAAATAACAGTATCTAAAGATCATCGTATTGGATCATCGTATTGGAGCCATTAAAATATATAGTTATGGATGCCGATTAGCTACATATAAAATTGTAGGGTCGGTTGTAATATATATATGATATATTGATATAACATAATCAAAGTGTTTTATGATAGATTAATCTAATGAATCTACTGCCAAATGTAACATCTTAAAAAAGTGATGTTTGCACCGTGATTTGAGTCGTTTATGACAAGTGTGACCGACTTTTATTTTGCATCAAAATACGTAACACGTGGCTTTTGTCTGAGGAAAGGAACAATCTCATCATCCAACTTTAAATATAAAATTACGATTCTTAATCACCCCACATGGTTTTATATATAGTTAATTATAATTATAAATTAGTCGGTTTCGTGTTTGGTAAAACAAACATGTTCAACAACAACATAAAGCTATTTGATTTTGTTTTGACAAAAAGTCCTAACAACTACTTGACCAACTCCATGAAGTTTATGTGCCTAAAATTCGAACGTTTGAGTATGCTTATGTCAACGATTTTATTTATTGTTATGCTCCATTTATCAATGATTACAAGTTGATCATTAAAATTTGTTTGAAACTCCGTAATTGATATCATCAAATTTTATGTACTTTAACAAATAAACAAGATTAGATGCACCGCGTTTGAAAAGCAGAAGTCTTTATAGTGTCTATCATCATCGAAAAAACTTTGTTCTACCGAAATTACACTTATACTTCTAGACATCGCACTATCTTTTTTGTTTTTTTTTCAAAAAAGTAATACTCTTATCATAAAATTATTTTCTTCAGACGAACATACAATTTAAGAAAAGTAGAATTACTATGCTTTTTATTTTGACTGATTGAGACAAGAAATAAATTATTATTTTAAGTCATCCTAAAAGAAAATTGAAAAATTTAATTTTGGGACGGAATGACGGAAAGAGAAACTAGTTTAGGCTTGACACACTCGTGACTGGAGTCCAGGGTGTCACATTAATTTTCCCGGTAGAATGACGGCATACTGATCGTCTGCGATCGATGGCCAGGTTTTTTAATAAATATATATACATGCATGCAAGTATATATGCCTTTTGTTTGTTTGTGTTTTGTGAAAATCGGTCAAATTTTCGATCGATAATTTTTTTTCCTCGTCGACATTTGATCAAACACCACAATGGGCATGACCGATTTGAACATCGGTCACCCTTGATCTTCGACCGATATTTTCAAGGCCACTGTGCTCGGCCTTAAGAAATGAAATGAGTAAATTACACCGATTCGTCCTTATGGTATACGTTGACTTACAAGTTGAGTCCTTTGACCAAAAAGGTTTACTGTCATCCTTAATTCCCAAACCTTATACAATCGTTAGTCCTCCATCCAACGGGCTACACTAGCGGCGTTAGTCTCCCAAATCTTGAGGGTATTTTGGTCATTTCCATTCCATACTAGTTTCCGCCTAATTCTACACACCATATAAATCGGATCTACCCTTTATTTCCTAACCCTAATTTTCCGCCTCTTTCATTAAAACCACCAATCAAAACCTACCCATTAATCAAAAATGGTGAGATGTCATTGTGGTGCGTAAGCGATGGTGAGAACATCATGGACTAACACAAACCCGGGACGAAGGTTTTGGGGATGTTTGGATTCATTGATTGGGTTGACCCCCAATGTGTCATCGATCTACTTTAATCATTCACGATTGTTGAGATCATTGAACAATAATCGAGCACAATTGCAAGTGGTCATGGAAGATAGAGCAAGGATCAAAGTACCTTTATCTGTCATGGGTTTTTTTTTTTTTTTTTTTTTTTGTATTTTGTTTAGGTGAATGAAGTCAATGGGTTGTATTGAAGATGGATAGTGTTTAAGTGTTGTAATGATGTCGATGGGTTGTAAGGATGATTGTCACTGTTTTGTTATCTTTGAATGAATATAAGTTAGATTTGGTTTTGTTTTGTGTTGCATATACTCGGACATTGGTTATTAGTTAGTATTAAAGATGATATTGTTTAGGTGTTTGTTTGATGGTTATGTTTGTGTTTTGTCAAAATAAGCCGACTGATATACACTTAAACATGTACCAATTTGACCACATCTGACCCATTACACTTAAACATGAACCAACATCTAAAGTCAAAGTGACCCAATATCTAAAGTCAAAGTGACCCATTACCATTACTAAAACTGAAACTGACCCATTACACTTAAATATAAACCATATACTAAAATTGAAACTGACCCATTACACGTAAATATAAACCATATACCAAAACTAAAACTGCCCATTACCATAAACATCCAAAAGAGTTTAACATCCAAGTTTCCAAGGCATATATGCCATAAACATCCAAAAGAGCTTAACATACATCGGTTCAAAGACATAAACCTAAGTTTCAAAGACATACACAAATAACCATAAACCTAATTTTCATAGATATACATTAACCAAGATTGACAACTTTCTTCCTTGTTGGATTCTTTTCTTCTTAGACCCTTCATCCACGCAATTCCTTCCTTTATCAAAGAAAGATTTCGCTATATCAAAAGTCAAACAACAAGAGTAAGTCAAACTGAGTTAACCAAACTCAAACAATAAACTTAAGTAATACAACCAAGAACCAATTAACCTTTTTGGGACTGTGATGGAGTTCCAAAGACATCATCTTCACCAGAAGTTCTTGCTTTCTTCTTCTTAGTACCAGTTTGGGACTGTGACTTCCTTGGACCAGTGCAACTCCTTTTGTTGTGTCCTTTTGTTCCACATGTGTCACATGTCACAGTCTTATGCTCCCTTGTCAGCTTCCCACTCTTGACCATATTGACCACATCTTTCTCTGTCTTAGACTTTCTCCTCTCTTTCCTTGGTCTTCCTACTTGTACTTGATGATTTGGTGGTAGCAGAGTAGTAGGTACATTACAATTAGGCCAAAATATTCTACCTCTAATAGGCTTGATTAGGTATGAGTATACTTTCTTCCAAGTTTCCAACCTATAACATGGGTGTACCCATTCCTCTGGTAAGCTAGCTGTTTGACTGTTAAGTGCCATGTTCCAGTTTGTGGCCAAAACATGTTTGCAAGGGATCCCTGTCAATTCCCACTTCCTACAAGTACAAGACTTCTGCTCTACATTGACTACACACTGGTCATGAAATGGACCACTTACCTAGTAATAGACTCCTCCTCCCCAAGTGACTGTGTACTTAGTTGCCTCATCACAACTCATCTTCAAAAGCTTGGCGGTGGGTGTGGTGGACCATCACATCTATCAATCATCTTATTCACATTTACAATCCTCTTCATCGATATGATCTAGTAAACCCAATGTACCAATGATTGGCTTGTCTCTACCTCCAACCGGTTTTCCATTAAAACTTCACACATATTATTGACCAACACATCGACTTACATCTCCCTATTTAAAGTACAAGTTTTACTCGGTTTAGGTATTTTAGTATAAAAAATGTTCAACTAAAGTAGAAGTTTTACAAGTGTTACCCGAGAAATGTGATCTTGCCCAATCTTTGAGGTGGAATCTTCAATAACCACTCATAAGCGTGAAGGCTAAATGATTTGAACTCTGCATTGCCAAGTTAAACTCTTCCACTTGTTGTTCTTGTGGCACATTTCCATAGCAAATCTTTATAATTTTGCACCACTCCACCGCAGCCTTCATATTCTCATGAATATGTTTCACACAAAATCTGTGCTCAAAGACAAGGAAATAGCTTTGCAAGTGCAGGAATAATACCCTGTGAAAAGGTTGGGTCTTGGGAATCTACATAAGGGTCATATGAAGAGTAAAATTCATTAACAAATGCACTATTTCCCTGACTAGGCTGTACATGGTTAGCAACACCACTGCTTTGACCTTCATCTACCCTAACAACATGTGGTTCTACATTCTTATCAACACAACTACTTTGGCATGCATTCACATCAACCACCATTTTCCTAGCAACTGGTGTGATCCCTGCTCTAGACTCTGGTTCTCCATCATCAAGCTCTTCTATAACTATTCTTTTGTTTTTTAGTGGTGAGGTAAAATAGAGGTCAGGGTTGGTTTTTTCATGTTCAACATATATATCTATTAGTTTCTGACCTTCTTCTACATATTTGGCCATAAAAAGAACATCTTGGTCACTTCCTAAAGGTTGTAGACCATAATCCAAATCAAAACCAGGTTTCAAGAAATGGTAAAACATTATCTTATGGCCATCATTACCTAGCTCTTCTACAATTGAGTCTATCTCATGAACTGAGAACTCATCACTGTCTAACTCATCTACAATATCCATCCTACCATTAATGTATAACCTACCAGGTGAGGAAGTGAAACTACCTCCATGATGAACCCTAATTGAAAACAGAGTACGCAAACCAGCTGAAAAAAAAATGAAAAAAATTAGGGTTTATACAATTAACAATAAGCAAAACTATTTTTCATCAACATAAAACGGGGTTTACAACATAATTATCACGTCAACACATGCAAAACAATTACCATTATCAGAAAAAGGGCTTACCATAAACCACATTTGGATCAAAATCAACACCATGCCGTTCTCGTATCCTATATAATGGCGCCACCATTTCGTAAGTCTTACGTGCAAATTTTACCGGTTACTCTAAAATTGATTGAAATTTAAGATTGATCAAAAGATTTGGTGTGAGAAATGTTACGGGGATTGTGAGTGAAGTGACAAATGGTAGATAGAGGATTAAATGCTTAGTGGGGTTCGGAAATGATGAAATACCCTCAAGATTTAGGAGACTAACGCCGATTAGTGTAGCCGTTTGGATGGAGGACTAACGGTGTATAAGGTTTGGGAATTAAGGATGGATGGTAAACCTTTTTTGGTCAAAGGACTCAACTTGTAAGTCAACGTATACCATAAGGACGAACGGTGTAATTTACTCAAATGAAATAGACAAATTTCGGAAAGACAAAAAGTATCAAGTGACTAGTACAATGTCTTTTCATTCTTCACTATACTACCATCTATTATTTCATCAAGAGTAAACTACACCATTCGTCCTTGTGGTATACGTTGACCGTCAAGGATCGTCCTTTGAACAAAAAATTGCACCGTTAGTCCTTAAGTGCGAAACGTTATTTATCGTTAGTCCTTCACTTTAATCTGCCACACTAATTGTCGTTATACTCCCACATGTGATACCCACGTGAAGGTATATCCGCCTTTTCCCACCCTTTTTTTTTCTAGTTCTTTTTTCCTTTTGTCTCTATCTTAATCCACTATTATCATTTTCTCAAGATACCTAATCAAAACTTCAAAAACATAAAACCCTCAAAACCACTTCAAAATCTCAATAACTAAAAACTTGAAATCTTCTTGATCTATCTTCATATACCAAATCAATTTAAACACCGCAACGCGGTCATTCGCTGGTGGTCACAAGTCGTCACATGGTTACACCACCGTGACACATCACCATCACGGATCTTATGAGTCACTAATGATAAGTGTTGCACTAATCGGTTTGTTAGAATCACTCCTAAACCTAAATGAAGTGTTAGTGATTCATATGTAATAGTTAGCTTAATTATGGCCTTTATGTTTGTTATTAGCTTAAGCTTATGTAGAAGGCCCATGAGCTTAGGCCCATGTCCATTAAGGAAAGGAAGGGAGTAGGAGTGTTGCCCTAGCTCCCTTCCTATAAATACTCTTGTATAACCTCACTGAGGATTGGTTGTTCAATTTATTCTCTTTCACTACTCACACATAACCGTCCTTATTAGTCTTACGCGTAGTGTTTGTTTGAGTGATTTGTTCATCCGATCTTCTCTCTATCTCTTTCTATTGTGCTTGTGTTGTAAAACTAGTGACCTAACGGTGGTATCAATAGCCAAATAGTTGGGTGAACGATTGCTCTTGAAGTGGGTTTTGGTCCCACGTGTAGAACATACGTTCGTGGGTTGATACTTTGGTTTGCTTAAAACGCATTTTTTCACTTTTTAATCCAAGATTCTTGTACTTTCAATGTTTTAAGGTGTTAAAATAAGCTGCTTTTGGCAAAAGTTTCAAACTTTACGCGTGGATCATCGTTTTTAAGCTAGTTTTTATCACGAGGGTTTCGCTTCACGCGTAACCATTTTAGACGCTTTGGTTCATCAAGTTTCACACTTTTGTGTTATTTTGGTGATATTGAAGCTATTTTATCACAAAAATCTGGTTTAGAAACATCTTTGGGCAAAAGTCATCTTACGAGTAGAACTACGCGTATCAAAACCCTAATTCACGCCAGAACTTGCTCCTTGGATTGATCTTCGCGTGGTTTACTCCGTGTTTTCTTGCTTGGATAAGCCCGAAAATACGTCGACTTTGGATATCTTTTGCCTTCGTGATAGTGTAAAAGATCATTTGGGCAAACCCCAAAATTACGCGATAAGCATAAAGCTTACGCCAGAGAAAATCCCACGATAAGATTTATCTTACGCTAAGCTTAGTCTTACGATAAGGTAATCCCACGCCTAAGTTTTCACGCCTAACTTCTTGTTTTACGATAACTTTAGTGTTTTCACCTTCCTTACGCAGAAGCTAAAACTACGCAGAACCCTGGCATTACGCGTAACTTTGGTGTTTTTACGCATAAGTGCTACTTGGTTTATTGTGATTTCTACGCCTAAGGATATTTCATCAACAAAGGTTCATTCGACTACAAAGATCCATTTTATAACACAAGTTTTTCAACATGTCACAACCACCATACTCTAACTATTTCCTCACACTTACACTCAACGACAACAACAACTAAGTCCACAACATCAACAATGGAATCAACAACAAGCAATTTATCAACAACAATTTAATCAACAACATACTCCATAACCGGGAGCAATTCCACCACCACAAATGGTTCAACCACCACCAAGTCTTCAAGTTCAACCCTACACAAACGATTTCAATCAACATCCATCAAGGAACACTATGAAGGAACCCACTTGGTTTGCAAATATGTGAAGCTTTAAGCGACCAACAATCAATTCATGAGGTGGATCACTTGATAGACCTCCAATGCTCACTCCGTGAAACTACGATCAATGGGTAATTAGGTTCTTTAGGTTTTGTGATCCGAAGAAGCCACATGGAAAGTTCTTAAAGAAGGTTATCTTGAAGGTCCATTTCAAATGCCTACCGTCATTGTACCCGGAGATCCAAATGCTAATCCACCAAGGATGAACAATCAAACATTGCTACATTGCAGAGACTGAATCCGTAAGAACTTCTACACTATGAAGTCGATGAGCTTGCAATGCAATATATCCTTTAGGATTACCAAACCCAATTCTTCAAGTGTTGATGCTCAAAAGAGCGCAAAGGCAATATGGGAACACATTCATCTACTTATGGAAGGATGCACTCAATTAGGAGGATATGGAATCCAAAATTTACTTGGCTTATGAACACTTCATGATTGAACCTCGAGAGACACTAGAGTCTTATCATCATCGTTTCTCGACATCATAAATGATTTGGATAAACACAACATCATCATGCCAAGAATTGCGCTAATACTAAGTTCCCGAGTAGTCTTGGTCACGAATGGGAGAAGTATGTCATTTTTCTCCGTCTGCGAAGAACATGCATCATTCTACATACGGATTGTTGTACGATTACTTGAAGCCTCATCAAAAGGAAGTTGATAAGGAAAAGATTCTCCGTGCTCAAATTGCTTGACTTCACATCCGAAAATCAACAACTTGCCATGTATGCTCAAAATGCTTATCCTCCCCAACCAAGAACTCAACCAACCGCCACTATCACACCAAATGATCAATCACAAGCAATCTCAACATAATCAATTGGTTATTTACAACAACAACAATGATCAAGCACTTTATAGTCGTCGATGAGGAATCCGATCCGTTCAAGCATTGCAACAAGGATTTGTTATGATTGCTAATGCTTTTGGTCGTTATACAAACAAATCCACAATCGCATTCGTTCCTCATCAAACACCGTGAATCAGTGTTGTGAACAATGGACGAGTTGAAGTTTAGAATCGTAGTTATGGTCGTCCGATGGGCGGTGGTCAAGGGTTTAATGCTATGGGTAGGAATAACAATAGAGCTCAAGTGGTGGAACAAGGAAATGCCCGAATGGGTTGAATGGTCTTCGATGCTACAACCGCAATGAGAAGGACACTGGCTAATGCATGCCCAAAGCCGAGGACTAGGGGCGTGCTTATCACAAGGAGGCATTACTTTTGGCTCTTAAGGATGAAGTGGTGGAACTCTCACGGACAAAGAACACAGTTTCATGGCGATGCACTCGAGATGATGATATGGAGGACTTACGCAGCCAATGCAATTGTTATGTTGATGGCTAATATGCATGAGTTACACATGAGTGACACAGCCCGTAGTATGACACCGATGGCTTGTCTCAGTACCGAACAAACCATATTTATCTCTCGATCTAATATCTCCGCCAACATCCGAATCGGCAAGGCTCGGAATGTTCAAATGAGTCATCCACATCTCATTCGACGATTAATTAAACCCCGTAGTTACATTTGACGATCAAGATGACCTTATGGTTTCCATTGATAATCAAATTGACCGTGGTTATACTTGAGGATCTAAATAATGATCATGTTGTGACTCACGTTGAACACGCCGAACTTTGCCTCATCCAAATTTTGCTCGCTTAATACTAGACCAACAATCCATAGTGGAAGAATGTCGCAAGAAATCGTGACTTGAAAAGTAAAATGCACTGTTAACCAAGGATTTTGAATGTTTACAAAAGCAACTCAACTTTTCAAAACTCAAGAAAAACGTGAAAAAGGTTTTGAAGCCGCCTTTGCTAAATCTCATCAAAACGAAAAATATTTAGAGACGGATCGTGATCTAGCCGCTTCAAGAATGCTTTGTTGTCTCGAAATAGAACAACCGAAACATGAACATAAAAAGCAAATTAACGCCTCACCTTGGAAAATCAAAAGCTAAGGTGAGTTGTTAACTTGTCAAAAACAGTTCTCTGCATACAAAAAGCATTCAACGAAACGAATAGATGATCATCTTGAAGAAATTATCGGCATGCAAAACAAACTTAAAGAGTTTAAAACTGTTGTTTACAAATATGGTGAGTCAAGAATCGCTATTGAAAAGTTTACTTTAAAACCCAATCCAAAATGGATATGGACCGAATCTTCTCGACATAAACCTAAGCTTTCAACCAAAGCATTCAAACCAAATCTCGAAGTTTCCAAAGGTGAGAATATAAAATTGATAATTACATTATGAGTGTTGTTGAATATCATCGTCAAGAGGAATTAGATGCGTAAGGCGAGTCGATCAAAATTAGAAACCGTTGTTTACAACAAACCTTTTAATTATTCAAACCGGTCACTTTTGTCACACCAACGGATTCTTCTAACACACCAAGGGTTATCATAAAACGTATGAGTCTTCTAATGTTAATCCCCAACCGGATTATGCACAAATTTATGGTCCTTTACCTTCCATTAGTGAAGTAAACTCAAAACCCGAAAATCGCAAAATTTTAGATATTTTGACCTTTTCATGGATGACCTCAAAACTTTACAACATGAGATAGAATATCATTCAAATCAAAGTTCAACATTTTCAATCGCCTCCGGCGCGAGAACAAAGAGACATTTTTCTAAAAATCTTTACCAAATGTTAAAATTTGAAAAATTGTGCATTGTCTTGGGAACGGACTTTCATAAGGAACTTGGAGTGATGAAGGTCGTTTTCGAGAAAATGTAAACATCTATTACCAATACTAAACGTAAAAAGAAAATGTTGAGAAAAGATGTTGATCGACTCTTGAATGATGTTATCTCGGCCGATATCCATAATGTTGTGTTATTGAATTTCGTGTCATATGCATCCGCTATATCTCTGCCGATATTGTTGATAATGTTGTAATCATGAGAATACCGATAATGTGCTTCAGATCGAGTCTTTAAAAGTTGAAAACGAACGCCTCTTAAACGAGCTTTCAAATGCAAAACGTCGTCTTCAATGGTGTAAAAAGATTGTCACAATCGTGAACTTGCTTTGCAAAACAAAATTCACCAGTTGCAATCAAACAATTTTAATCCAAAATTTGAGCAACTAGATGGTCAAACGTGTCTCGAAAAGTCAAATCTCAAAATATGAACAAGAACTTGTAAAAGTTAAACAGAATATGGTGTCATATTTGATTTACTCAATAATACTCGTCATGAAGCATCAAACTAACTTGATCATTATCTTGCACACACTAGAGAAGTAATGAATTTTCCGGTAATATTCGCTCGAAAATCAAGATTTGATTCACACTATCTTTAAGTTAAGAGAAATGTTAGGAAAGTATGAACTACTTCCGCCATCGTGATTAAGAGAATAGCACCAAGAACACTTAGTAATCGTGAACCTAGAATGCCTACCGCCAAAACAAAAGTTGCTAACGTGCTTCCTTCTCTGAAACAGAATAGTTGCCTCTTTTCCAAACATCCGCACTTCACGACCTAGGAGCACTACATCAAGAATAGGAAGTTGCGACCTAAGAAAAGATCAATAAGGATGCTAAAGTAGAAGAACACCCTAGGACTATGAATAAGACTCACGTTGCTTCCACTAGAGATATTAAGGTCTCGGAAAATGTAATAGAAATAGTGATGTAACGAATGCTAAACCTTTAAGTACTTTTGATATTCATCGATGCACCTTGTGTTATTTGTCGAAAAGTATGAATTCGATTGTCATGACAATTGTGTTGCTAAAGCTATCATCTCGCTAAGGAATCCTAAGAATCGAATACCTCTAGGCCCACTACTCATTCTAAGTCGTGCTTGGTAGACCGCCTCTTTAGATTCTAAGAACCGCATTGATGTCCCTGTAGCTCCGGTTTCACCTCCTAGGAATGTAGTACCACCTAGTGCATTCACCAAGACTAAAGCAAATACTAGTTGAGATGGCGAAATGGATATATAACACATTAGGATTTAAATGGATGCCTAAAGTTATTGATGCGTGTATGTCTAATATAATCGCTCCCGAACCTCAACATTTGGGTTCCACATCTACTTCTATTCCATCCGTGTAAATGCGTGTGTAATGCGGGTGATATGATCATTCTCTGGATTGTTGATAGCGGATGTTCCCGACACATGATGTGAAACCTTAAGCTGTTATCAAACTTTATTGCAAAGTTCATTGGCATGTCAGATTCGAATGATCACTGCAGACTATCATGGGCTACTGGAGACTATATCAATGGGAACATCGAAATTAGGTGGTTTATTATGTGGAAGGCCTCGATCACAACTGCTTTCTGAGGTCGATTCGTGATGGAGATTTGGAGGTTGCTTGGGAGAAATCTTGTTTCATCTGTGATCTACAAGGAAACGGCCTTATGTCCGCTAGCGTAACTCAAGTCTTTACACTATCTCTATGCAAGACATGGTTGCTTCATCTCCCATCCGCTTACATTCAAAGGCAACATCAACAAAATCACAGCTATGGCACCGTCGTCTCTCACATTTAAATTTTCAAACTATAACCAATCTTGCTCGACACAAACTAGTTGAAGGTCTCCCACGATTACGGTATTCTAAAGATCACCTTTGCTCACCGTGAACAAGTGGAAAAGCACTCGTGCTCATTTTCCTTCAAAGGTGGAACACACTCTGCATGTGCTCATCATCTTCACATGGATTTGTGTGGCCCGATGCGTGTGCAAACGATCAATGGCAAACGCTATATCTTAGTAATTGTTGATGACTATTCACGATGGACTTGGGTCTACTTTCTTTGAAGCAAAGACCAAGCTCCATAAATGATCATCACCTTTCTCACGAAAATTCAAGTTCATTCCCTAACACCGTCCGCCAAATAAAAACAGACAAAGGAACCGAATTTGTTAACCAAACTCTTCGAGAATTTTATGAGAAAGTAGGAATTGAGCATCGACATCTATTGCACGAACACCGTAACAAAACGGAGTTGTTGAAAGAGCGAAACCGAACGTTAGTGGAAGCGCAAGAACAATGTTAATCAATGCTAAACTTCAGATTACTTATGGGCATAGTCAGTATCGCATGCTATACTCAAAACCGTTCTATGATTACTAAACGCTACAACAAAACACCTTTTGAGCTTCTCCACAACCATAAACCAAATCTCAAACACTTTCATGTATTTGGATCCCTTTGCTATCCGAATAATGATCGTGATGATTTTGGAAAGCTCAAAGCCAAAGTCGACATTGAGTCTTTATTGGATATTGTGAGAATTCTAAAGGTTACTGGGATGCGGAATCGTCATACAAAGCAAGTTATGGAAACGATTCATGCTCATTTTGATGAACTTACGGAAATGGCTTCGAGTATAACACTTAGAACCCGGTCACAACCGATTAAACTTCCTCAAACCCCATCACCGGTGAACAAAGCCCCCACCACTCGTCAACAAATGGAAAGGTTATTTGCTCACTGCTTCAATGGCGATATTGATGAACGTGCTCGGTGTATCCATTGTTTCGCCGCTCAACCGATACTACTCTTATACCGATACACTGCTACAACAACTAATGTTGCGAAGCACCACCATTGACTCCACCACAACATTGAACAAACCGCTTCCAACAATGATGAACCTACCGATGATGCTCTTAATGAAGTACCACGATGAGTGTCTAAATACTCATCATTTTATACCATTTAGATCGCAAAACATCCGAAAACACTCTTAAATGCATCAAAATAATGAAAATATCACAAATAAGTGTTTTATGTGTTTTAAATGCAAAATACCAAAATCGGTGAAAAATGTATCAAGTTTGCATAATTGGCGCTTTAGTCCCCAAGTTACAAAAGTTGTCAAATATAGTCCCCGGTCATTCCAAAACTTATATAAAGTCATAAAAGGTCCTTGGGATTCACAAGTTGTAAGAAATTGTCCTTTGAAGTTTAAAATCACAATCTACAACTTTGGTCCTCAACTTTACAAATGTGTCAAAATCAGTCCCTGGGTGTTTAAAAATGAAAATTATTCAAACTACACCCTTGTACTATTCAAATGTGGCATATTTGGTCCTTATATGATAAGTTTTGAGAAAATTACAAGTTTGGTCCCTTGAGTTTGAAAATTGTCAAAAATAGTCCTTGGGTTTATAAAAATGGAATTTTATGCAATATTGGCCCTTGTACTATTCACATGTTACAATTTAAGCCCTTGTGATAACTTTGGAAAGTTTGATTTCATCCTTCAAGAATTCACAAATTACAACTATGGTCCTTGTATATTATATAAGTTTAAACCAATGGCCCTTTTTGTATTTTGAACCCCACCAAACCAAAAGACCCCCGCCATTATCCCATTTGAACCCCTTCATATCCGGTCAAAATAGTCAAACCCGCTAAAATACGTAACCACTGCTCATCCCCTTCACCTGCCTCAGATTCCAAAACCGGTGGTTTCACCACTCACCACCACTTTCCACCTCACCTACCTTATCCCCACCAGATACCAACCCTCCACCTCCACAAACTCCCAAACCCATTAAATGCAAAACCTTCTAAAGACTTTTTGGCGCCAAATTGCAAATCAAAGGTGAGATGAGTTGCAGTGATCCAAAGGCGTGGATTAATGATGGGATTTCTTGAGAGACTCAGTGGAACCCTTTTCTTGAATAAAAGGAGAAAAGAAGCGAGTAGTGGATGTATTAGAGTAGGTAGTATAGTTTAGCATCGACATAGTATATTTCTCATTTTCAATGTAATTATAAGTTTCTAGTATTAAACTAAGTTATTTCAAAGGTATTTCAAACTTGTTTTCGTTTTAATTTGGTTTATCTATATGAATTCGGTTTATGAAGTTTTCAAGTTTTTGTTAAGTTCGAATCAAGTTAAGTTTTAATTAAAGAGGCCTATTATTTGTTTCTATAAGCTCATATAAGCTTAATATAGCTTGGTGTGAGCTTATTATAGTTTATATCTGTTCTAATTTAAGAATACCAAAAAAGTCAATGAAAGTCAATTGCTGTGGAATTTGGTATGGAAATGGAGTTGGGTTGATGCTGAGCTAAATTCTGGATTGGATTTGGTCTTAAAATGGTTGGTTTGGTTCTGTATTAAGCTCCATTAAGCTGGACTTCATGAGAGTTTGATTTTCATTCTTCTTTAAAAACTGTCACATATGCTTATTGATTTTAGGTTGTGTTAGACCATGTTAGTACTTGATTTGATCTTGTTTCAGCTTTAGGATCTTAGTTTTATGCTTGTCTTAATCTCTCGCTAAGTAGATATAGGAATAGATGGTTAAATCGACTTATTAGAAATCTTATAAGTTTGTTTGGATTAGGCTTTAAAGCGTGCTCTAGTGCTTGTTAGAGGTAAAGGTCAATTGCTTTAGCCTTGATTAGTCATAAATTAGTCATCTCAAGTCTTAGTTTTGTACTGTTTGCACAAATAGTCAAAATCATTCTAAATCAATCTAGCTTAAGATCTGTTAGGATTTAGCAACTAAAATGACTTAAGATAGGTATAGAAACTGTAGGAGTAGCTTGCATTAGTCTTATTTCATATCATAACATTGAAATCATTCCATAATTTTCATTCTAGTTTCACAAAAGTCAAAGTTCATCACTGATTTAAAAAGTCAAATTTTTACTTAATCAGTTTTTGAATAAAATGGATAATTTTATATAGGATTTAATATTAAGATTTAGGATTTAAGCTTTTGGGATATCAATATTTAGCTGCTTATCTTAATTAGAAAAATATAAGTTTTTCTTTACTTAGCTTATAAAGTGCTTATTTCTCAGCTTGTTTTAAACACTTTTTCAAAATCATGCTCTGTGCACAGTTTAGATAGTCTATTTCACAAGCTCTCAGAGAGCTTATTAATGAACCCTAGCTTATGTACCTTAGCTTTTGAGAAGCTCACTTAATGCTGTCTCTAGTCCAAGGCTCATTTTTCACTTTCTGACTTATTTGATTAGCCCGCTATTTGCTTTTTGTTTTGTCCATTTCTGTGTACACCGGTTAGTCGGTGTTCATAAGTTTTTCAAAAGCTTGTCACAAGCTTATTAATGGAAGCCAAACTTTGTAAATTAGCTTTTAGAGAGTTTAGTGGTATACTTGCTAATTCAGTCTTTACTTTCATTTTCTAGCTTATTACGTTGCTTAAAAGTTAGCTTAAAAGTACCTAAAAACCATAGAGTACCTTGTTTAACCGGTTTAAGCTTGTGCTTATTTTGGCATATTCAGTGCTTATTTTTAAGTTATTTGCTTTTTCAGTTATCATTCTAGCTTATCATTAGTTATTTAGCTTATTTCCAGTTTCCTAATTACTTATTTCTAGCTTATTAGCTTCTTTGCTTATCCTTGTGCTTATTTCCATTTTTTGTCCACTGTTGAGCTCAAAAGCTTATTCTGAGCTTATTTTTAAGTTATAAAAAGTTTGTCTTTTTTAAAGTTGTTTATACTTAGTTATTTAATCAGTTTCAAAAAAAAAAAGTTCAAAAAAATAATAAAAAACAAAAAGGGAATTGTTGGGATTCGAACACTGGCCACCCAGCTCACCACACACACACCATACCAACTGCCCTTGGGTCTTTGACTGGTTATGGTTTGCAACATTTAATATATAACCCTTCTTTTCATTTTAGTCAGACGAGCTTTTAGCTTATTTCTAGCTTATTTAAATAAGTTGTCATACCTTTTATATTTTTCTTAGCTTTGTATTAGTATAAAGTATTTTACAAAAAGTTTGATTTTTCTTAATAGTTTTAGTATTTTTAATCATTTAATTAGTCTAAAATAGTATTTAATTCATAATAAAAATATAAAAGTCAAAAAATATAAATCTTTTTCTAAAATTTTCTTTTGTCATATAGTAAGTAAGAAAATTGTTTTTACACTCGTAGGACTTTTATTTCACAAATTTTACGTTTTATCTTATGACTGCTGTAATTTTTATATAAAACGACGCTTTCATTCTAGGTCACGTTTTTAGGTAATTTAGGTTTACGTTTCAATTAAAATAGTTTATTTAAGTTATTTTGTTTTATAAATCAAGAAAAACATCATTTTAAAAATAGTGATAGCATTTATTTAATATAATTTAGCTTTTTAATTTTCTTTAATTTGCATTTAAGCCCCTGTAATTTACAAACTTTTTCTTTAGGTATAATTATTCCAAATTCACAAACCTTTTCCCATTCAATATCACCCGATCACAAATTTGTAGTATTACAGATTTCACACCTCGTTGGGACTTAACGACCTGAGGTAACACTATACTCTCCAGATCTTCATTGCATTAGTTTCAGACTGTTTTGACTTTTATTACGGTTGACCATTCACAAGTGGTTGATTTGTGTGATAAAACCTGACCGTCTGGAGCCAATCATACCCCCACATGCAGATTTCGATCCAAATGCGTTCTTTAACTCGTTTGCTAATGAAACCGCCGCACCTGATGTCGCGGAATCATCAACAAACCATTTGAATCCTCGTAATCGCACAATGTATACCAACATCAACCTCTACACATCGATGGACAAAAGACCATCCTCGGCAAATATTATTGGCAACCCGAATCAACCGATCGTTACGAGACAACGTCTTCACACAGATGGTGAACATTGCATTTATGCACTCACCGCCCCGCCAACTGAGCCTAAAAACATTAAAGACGCAATGACAAAAGACAACGGATAGAATCCATGCGGGAAGAACTCAACCAATTCAAACGTCTTGAAGTATGGGCGGTTGAAAGACCAACAGGGTCTACGTCATTGGTCTTAAATGGATTTGGAAGAACAAATTGGATTACAAGGAACGTAATCGAGAAACAAGTCACGCCGGTGGCTAAGGGTTATCGATGAGGAGGTATTGACTTTGAAGAATCATTTGCTCGATTGCTCGCCTTGAGGCTGTTCGATATTTCTCGCGTTCATGGCTCTTATGAATATGACGGTCTTTCGGGATGGATGTCAAACTGCGTTTCTTAATGGACAACCGAAGAAACGGTTTATGTCGACCAACCGAAGGATTCGTCGATCCCGAGTTCCCCAACCATGTCTTCAAACCGAACAAAGCTCAGATGGTCTCAAACAAGCTCCTGCATGGTACGTTAAGCTATCATCTTTCCTCATTGCTAATAATTTCTCCAAAGGTTCGGTCGACCCTACTCTTTTCATACAATATCACGGGGAACATATCTTAATTGTTCAAATTTACGTGGATGACATCATTTTTGGGTCTACACATAAAAAGTACTTTATCGCTTTTGCAAAACTCATGAAGAAATTTTTTGAAATGTCCATGATGGGTGAACTTATGTTCTTTCTAGGATTGCAAGTTCATCAATCACCCCGTGGTATTTTCTTGAGTCAGTCCAAATATGCCCTTGAATTGTTAAACAAATTTGGAATGAAAACCTGTGACACTTATGCCACACCAATGGCTCATACCAAGAAGCTAGACGCTGATTTACATGGGAAATTGGTGGACCCTACCAAATACCATAGTATCATTGGGTCTCTCATGTATCTAACAAATAGCAGTGCCCGATATTGTTTTTGCCTTATATCTTTGTTCCCATTATCGATCGAGACCAATCGAAACCCACCTCTCCGAGGCTAAAAGAATCCTCCGATACATAAAGGAACCATTAACTGGGGATCCGTATCCAAAGGATTACGGTTTTGAACTAATCGCTTTTTCGGATGTTGATCACGCAGGATGTTTGGAATCACGGAAAAGTACTTCAGAGCACTACAATTTCTTGGTGATAAAGCGGTGTCTTGGCAATCAAAGAAGCATGATTGTACATCGCATCATCAACCGAAGTTGAATATGTAGCCATGTCGGTGTGTTGTGCTCAAGTCATCCGGATGAGAACACAACTCAAAGACTATGGTTACGTATTTGGCCAGAATCCGGATGTCTGCGACAATCGGAATGCTATTGCGATCTCGCAACTCGATTCAAGATTCAAATCAAAGCACATCGATCTTCGTTATCATTTCATCAAGGACCACGGAGCAGTGCAGTTGAATTATACTGATGAGTGCTGAATACCAATTGGCGATCTACTCACCAAAGCTTTGCCTCCGCTAGGTTTAATGAGTTGGTCCACCGATTGGTATGCGGTGTTTGACTCAAGATGAACTGGATGAACCCTTAAAACAGCCTCTTAAAACCAAAATCTCTTTTGTAAATATTTTTCAAATATATATATATATATATATATATATATATATATATATATATATATATATATATATATATAAAATCGATAAAACGACAAAAATTCTTCTATCTATTTTTCCTTTAACATGGCAAGTACATTTCTTCCGTCAACACTCTAATCTTTCAAAATTCAGTATTTTTTCGATCAAGTGTTGAGGGGGAGAAAATTTAATACTTAACTGTTTCAAAATAACCGTGTACTTGCATGTTACCTTATCCTGGTTGTTTCTGTAATAATGGTGGTCACATTTCTGGTTCACTGACACTCCTCGGACTAAAATTTATAACCTTTCATTATCTCTTAAGTCGAGGGGGAGTGTCGTCAAAGTTATTTCCAAATATTCTTCGTTCGGTAACCAAAATGGAAGTTAAAGGCTTTGGATGAAAAAGGAAAAGGTGGAGGGACTAAAGCTGCCAAAATCACAAACTCTCTTTTAATAAAACTCCTCACCTAACTTACACTTCACATTTATTATCATCACCTAACTAATCCCACGCATACAAATCAATCTTCAACCGTGTTCGATCTTCAATTTGTAAGTGATTTTGAGTTCTTAACAAGTTTTTAAACAATGGTTTTGAATTTCATGCGAATTCAACAGCTAAAACGAAGATTTAATGATTTTAGTGTTCTACGATAAGCGTATGAACACTTAATCGTGTTTTTGTGTTTGAGGTTAAGATAATTGTGTCAAAACGTTTCTTTAACATCACTAATACCATTCTTACACTCAAAACACCCGTAAACACGAATTGATTGAATCGGAAAACTAGGGTTTATGCGTGGTTTGGGTGTTTTCATATGTGAACGTTTTTGGTAATAAAGAATGTTGCGTGAGGTTGATATTATAGTGAATTGATTATATCTAAGCTTTGAAACAACCCAGAAACACTAATTGTTTGAGAATTAGAGATTAGGGTTTAATGTTCTTCGCGTTTGGGTATTTTTGATTCATTCAGAGTTTTATGTTAAAACTTGGTTACTACACTCACATGACATCTAAAAACCACCGGAAAAACTTTGGTGTAATTCACGTGGCTAAAAATCTTACGCGTAATCTTTGAACTATTAGGGTTTTGGCCTCACGACAAGGTTCTTACGCGTAAACTGTTTGATGATTTTTCATGTCATGATATGTTATACAATGAATGTATGTGTTAACATTGATCTTGTGATGAATTTATTTCGTGGTTGCTACTCGTAAAAATCGTAATCAAGGTTGTTAACCATCAACGATAAGGATCACCTTACGCGTAGCATGTTACGCGAAGAGAAATTCACGCGTAGCGTTCTGGCCGAAGGTTCTACAAAGGACCACGCGTATCCCGTGAAGGATATGCGTAAACAATGACCTCACGCATAAGGTCTACTCTTACGAGTAAGCCTTACGCGTGAAGGTCAGATATACGCCACGCGTAAGCTTTACGCATAAGGTCCCCTTTCACGCCGTAATATTTCTTACGCCGTAAGTAAGGATCCCACGATAAGCTTGCGCTCACGCGTGATACTCATCCTGCTTAGGCATAAGCTACAATTTATACGCCTAAGCCTTGATCAAACCTTCGTTATGAATTGTTACGCGTTCAAACTTGTAAATAAATGAATCATAACTTCACGAAACCAATAATGTCACTAATAAGCTTATACGTTTAATATGTTGTGAAAAACAAGTGATAACATAAACTTTAAAACTTAAAGTTAACTAACTCACTGAAACTTATCACGACTTCATTAGACTATTGAACAAACAAGTGATTTTGGACTCAGAATAATCATTGACATATCACATTCAATAATTAGACAATAAAACCATCCGTTAACTAACATTATGTCTTCGATATGTTGGTTCTTTTGGCTAAATGTGTTTCAGATCACGACATGGAAGCTCAAATGAATGTGGATGCACCAAACGTTCTCACCATTGCCGATATTTTCCGCGTGGCTATCCAATGAAGATTGGAAAGAACAATCTCGAGTTGACTTTGAAACTCTCACCGCTCGGAATCTTCTTGTCTCATTGCGGTGGATATTCTCAAGAATCATTCCTATCGTAACATGCTCACCAACTCGCCATGTTCCGAGATCTACATACGACAATTCGGAATACAATGCGGATGATCAAAGGTCAAAATGTTGTGACGGTGACGCCAATCACAAGCAAATCACCATCACTCCTGCAGACTTACGGGTGTTCTCCTCATTCCCGACATCATACCAATCGAATACTCTGCTGCACCTCTTGAAGAGACGGCTCGCAATTCTTGATTGATATTGGGTATGACGAAGCCTCGTGAATTATTACTAAGCATTCACACGTGGATCTTAAAACATTCCTCACCTTGAGAACCCTTTATATCATCATCACAAAATCTATTTACGGTCGTGACGGTGGCTATGAGCATCCCAAGCTCGTGGAACGCAAATCTTTTGGGCTCGATCAACATGAAACACATCGAAATTGAAGCTCGATATGGGATGACATGATGACCTTCCTCAAAAGCTTGGCTCAAAGATTCCTTATATCGATACACAAAGCTGTTGATCCAAAGAGCTCTTGGACTCAATTCGATATCCCCAAGAGAATCAATGACCCCGACAATCTTGAGGTGTTGTCCGAACCCACTCTAACCATCGATTTAAGGAGTCAACTACCAAGAAACAAGGTCTTTGTGTTGCCGATCTCCTTCTCTCGGATGAACTCAAGCATCTCTACTCTTATAAAAGATATATGGCGGTGTGAAAGAGACCAAAGTTGGCTTTCTTGATGAAAAATCTTGGTACTCCTACAAGAAAACCGTAAGAGGAAGTGCGAGGAAGTCTTGAAGACCGAGAGTCGAGGAAGTTTCCCAAGAGAAATCCTCCACAAAAGGAAAGTTCCGTCTAATGAAGGCTGTTCTATTCCTATTCCCAAGTCTCGAACCACAAAGAAAGCTAACGGACGAGGAATCGAGGGCTTGAATCGATGAAGAGATTACCTACTCAAACCGCAAAGGATGACACTCCATCGAGATCAAAACCTCCCGGTCCACCGGCAGATAAAGGAAAAGGAAAGACTCGATGGTTGAACAAGAAGAAGAATCGATGAAGAGCCTCAGGAAACCGACACAGGAGGAAGTTCAAATTCGTTAGACTCCAACACGCTATGAAAGAATTTGCTAAGGATCAAATGGGTGGCCCCGAGGTCAAGTGGTGAAGTTCAACCTACACCGGATCGATGCGGTTAATCGACCCGATAAGGAACTGGTGCCACCACTTTGGAGCAACAACAAAAGCGTGGAAGATTATCACGAGTATGACATTGAAGAACCGTAAACCGAAAAGTCCGAGAAAGATAAAGATGTTGATTATGATAAGTTTCTTACGGATAGTCCTACACACTCAAAGAAGGAAACTTCGAACCACCAAAGGACCCGGAGTCTCCTCACATCTCATCATCATCGATTCATCTTCTCATTCCTCACCACCACCATCAAAAGATCAACCAAATCATCATCCAAATCGGTGAAGAAGCCAACCGCATCTTGGATCTCAAGCTAAGACACGAATCGTTAAAGTCGTCAAGCGGTCGAAAGAAAGACGTGCTCTTCAAGAAAATGAATTTCTTCACGATCGGACATGATCTTCATGACGAGAATGACGAGATGAAAGTTGAAAGGAGTATGTCCGAGCTCATGAAAGATGATCTTCAAGGAAAATGGACGAGATGATCAAAGGATACACTCACAAGTTCCTTCTTGACGTAGTTCCTAAATTGACAAAGGAGATGTACACCGGACAACTTTATCCGAATCTTTTGCATTTCGCCAAGCAAACCATGAAATCAACTCCAATGAATGTAAACATCAATCCAGTTGAACCCACAATCTTCTCGGATGATGAATTGGTGAACCTACCGGTAGCTCAAATGTCGAAATGATCGCAACATTTGCCTCCACGAAGGTAAATTGTTTGAACCATTGCCGGAATACCAACTCGGGTCATCATACGCAGAAGAAGTTGAAGGCCTAAGCGCCCAAGAGACGAGCGAAGACAAAGATAAGGATAAGGATAACGAGCCCAAACGCCCAAGAAGTACGGTAAATCATCTTCTATGCAACCTCCACCCCAACGGACTCCATTTCAACAAAGATCTCCTCCTCGCTCTTCTTGAAAAACCTCAAGATTTCGAGTTACCACCCCGCACTCGAAAACCGGTGATCACTTTGAGTATATGGGTGGTGATGATGAAGAAGTCTCGAGCCCCAACAACAACCCATCTCTCCCGACACGCCTAAGAAACCGTAATCCTCCTCAGGCCAAGAAGAAGAAGAAGAAGGCGCTTATGACCGACGCCTTATCATGGCTAGACTAGGATGATAATGAATTTGAATGTATCTCAAGCTTGTTGATTCCACTCCCTACCCGGTGAAGGTCAAGAGGTTCCGAATGTAGTACATTGGAGCATGCGAAACTACTACAAGAAAAATTTCGTGTGAAGAAGATGACGAATCCGAGTTGAAGCGAATCAAGAATGAAGCATTTCAACTTCTAAAAGATGCTTGGAAAGTGCTATTGAAGTTGAGTATCACCTTGATAATATAGCACGAGCTATGTCTAACAACATGGATTAGCTCAACCCGAAGCAAACATCGACTTCACCAAACGGGACAACCCTCCATATTACAATCGATTGGTCAAAACCTCTACCAACAATTGGCCAACCGGATCAGCCTAGGATTCCATTCCGATATTTCTTCAACAAAGACTTGGAATTTCTTCTACACGGTGGCGATGGTTCAAGGAAATACGCTACATCTCTCGACACTTCCATTCCGTGACCATATACTCTAACTACATAGCCATCGAGGAAGGGCTAACCACATGTTCTCCAACAATGTGGAAGTATATGACCGTGATGCATTGTATGGGATTCACCATTGGCGAACGCCGACGAATCTACTACGAGCGCAAGGTTGAAGTCCCAACATGAAGTGTTCAAGACTAAAGCAATCGTGGCTATTAAACATGTTGATCTTTCGTCTAAATGGGACTACACTTTTCTCAAGAATATTGTGGTCAAAAGGCAAGACGAAAGGGATTATGCATTCTCTCAAGCGGACTTTGAGAATTTGTCTATCAACGACATTGAAGACATGTACCTTGCCAAAGTACGTGGTCGCATAAGACAATTTTCAATCAAGTACAACGTGAATTCATCAAGTCCTTGCTTATCTTCATCAAGCATAGTCATCAAAGAACGTGTAGAAGATCTCCGACTTGCGGTTGAATCATATCGGACCGTGTCAACTTCACTCCACCTCAACTAGATCTTCCCGACAT